>JAZKJV010008589.1:0-46550 GCA_037367405.1 Ottelia alismoides
TTGTTCCTGCACCTCGGCAGGGCTGCAGCCCAGCAGCTCGACCAGCTTGGACACGACCGCGGAGCGCAGGGCGGCAGCGCTGGCTGCGCCAGTCACGGATGCGGCCGGCGAGGGTGAGGGCACGGTGCTCACAGGTGGTGGTGCGGAGGTCGAAGCCTCGAAGCGGGTTTGTGTGACGGTGAGCCCTGGTGGGTCGATGCGTTGCGGCGGCGTAGCGCCGGAGCTTGCAGCACCGGAAGCGGCGGCGGCCAGCAGCGCTCCCAGCGTGAGGTCTGACGTCAGCTGCGCCTGCTGGCGGGTGGCGCTGTCACCGCCAGTCGCCTGGCCTGCACGGCGTGGGATTGGAGCACACACAACGGGACCACGTACATACATCGTGATACATCGTCTTGCGGTGTGGCGAGCAGGTCTGGTGACATGCAAGAACAATCCAGAAACAGACTTGGGCTACTAAATCCCAGGGACTACCCTCGCACAATTGTGCAGAATGTACGCGTTTGCGTCCATACGGTGTTGACATGCCGTGCCGCAGAGCCACGATAACCTACGCATTGACATGATCTTCATGTATAGAATACCATCAAGGCAGCACAAGCAGGTGTTGGTAAGTGCCGGTATGCATTGGCGTAATGGCTCTACATATTTGGTTGCCGCCAAATGTAACTTGCCCCAAACACGAACACGTGAATGCAATGTGCGTACATGCCTGTGCACAGAACCCTTGACGTGGCATGGCGCAAAATGAGCCACGAGAGTAACGTGCTGAATACTTGACGCGCGGTGACAGTGATCATTCATCGAGATCCAATGCTATGCGCGCTGTAGGTCAGTAGTGCAAGCAGGGTGCGCCAAGGTAACGACGTGCTGCGCCGCCGCATTGCACCGGTGGCCGCACAAGCCCCGCTACACGCACGCACCCTGCCTCACGTCCTCGCTAGCACCCGTGCGCCGCCCGTACCTGCCACTCCGTACGTTTCCTGCATCCAGTTGGACAGCTCCACCGCTGCGAGTGAGTCCAAGCCCAGGTCGGCCAGGGGGGTGTTCTCCAGCACCTCGCTCGGGGCTGCAGCCCAGCAGCTCGACCAGCTTGGACACGACCGCAGAGCGGAGGGCGGCACTTGCCATCGTGGTGGCGTCGCTCATCGCCGCTACAGGAGGTAAGGGACACGTAGGCTGGAGCGCCGTCACCCGGGGTGCAAGGCTTGGGTTCGAGCGTCGAAGGCTGCCCGTGCTTGAAGGCTGACCCCTCTCGCCAGCGAGCAGAATGGCTGTCGGTGGCAGCTGCACGAGCCGTCTGGCCCTGCCGCCCGCGCCGCCGGCTGCCGCCATCAATGAAAAGACCGGCATGGGCAGCGAAGCTGGCAGGTTCTCCACCAGGCTGTAGTCGAAGAGCGTTGCCAGCGTGCCCTGATCAGCGCGCAGCAGCACGGCCGCGATACGCTCCACCACGATGCCCAGATGTACGGGCTGTACGGACATGACTGCGTTGGCCAGTAGCGCCTCTTTCACGTGCTGCCAGCGCGCGAGCCGCCCAGCGCCCGAGACGCTGGGCAGGTCGATGCACTTGGCCGGCAAGCACAGCGCACGGCGGTGTGCCACCAGTCCCGCGAGCGCCTGGTTGGCCATCGTGTACGAGGCCGACTTGGGCCAGCTGGTGACGCGGCCAATGCTGGACACCAGGAGGAACTGCTGCAGGGAGGGCATGGTTGCAGTGGCCGTGTGCAGCGCACACGCACCTTCCACCTTGACGCGGTACACGTCGCTGGAGGCCGGCAGCAGCTGCGTGGCGTCGTCGAACTCGTACTGCGCCGCGAAGTGCACCACGGCCGTCAGCGGGTGCGCCGGCGGCAGCTGAGCCAGCACGGCGGATATGGCTGCTGTGCACGTGATATCGCACTGCACGACACGAATGCTGGCGCCGCCCTGCTGGCGCAGCGCCTGCAGCGCATCTGCAGCAGCGCCGGCGATGGTCCTGGGGTCGCGCGAGCTGAGCAGCAGCAGGTGCTTGGCGGTGTCGCTGGACACTAGGTGCTGCACGAATGCCAGGCCAACGCCGGTGGTGCCGCCCGTGACAAGAACGGTGCCTTGGGCCAGGGCGGATGCGGCGCCGTCGTCGTCAGCTGCTGCCACCAGCGGCACTGGGAGTGCGGCTGGGGCGCTGGCGCCGCGCCAACGGCTGCTGGTACCGCCACAGGGAGCGTGGTGGCATCGGCGGTGATGGCAGCGGCTGCGGTGGCCGCCATGGCTGCAGCCAGGGCCTCTGGGTTGGGGGCATGGCGCCAGGCCCACCACCAGGACGTCCGCATCTTGCAGGCCTGGTGGCGCCCAGCCCGGCGGCACCTCCAGCACCAACTTGCCCATGTGCTGGCCACGCGCGAGGAGCCTGAACGCGGCCTCTGCCTGCGTGATGGGCATAACGCTGACGTCCGGCCGCCGGCTGGCCTTCCATAGGTAATCCAGGCTCTCGCGGCACATCTGCACATCACAATTGGGTGTGGGGTGTGAGGAGCGTACGGCAGGCACTGGGGTGGGCAGGTGGGGAAGGAGGGCTGTCCAGGCAATACAGTAGTGATAACATCAATAACAGTATAAACAATGATATATCCATATGATGACGATAACAAAAAAATTAAAATCAACACCTGAGAATATAAAGGATAAACCAAAGTTATCAATGTATCATCGCAGAAACAAGCCTTTTACGATACATCCATGTGCATATAGTTATCAGCAGCAGTTATTGACTGCCCTGCGGAAAAGACACATGTTCGAAAGTCGCTCAAACAAGAGGCAGGCACCAATTCATCCTATCTTTACTCCTTACCCAACGCCAAAGATTCTTCAGTGATGTTTTGCACGTGCTGGCATACCAAATGGATACCAGACGCGCAGGCACACCAATAAAGGCCTACACGCTGGGTGCGTTTAAGCCAGAGGAGTTTTGGTTTAAGCACAGCCGTTGGTCTGTTGCAACTTGTTATTCGTCAGAAGGATGTGTGTGTGTAAAAAGGACCATGCCTTACTTGACTGTGTACGGGAAATGTCGATCAAACAACTGCAGAAAAGATCGATACTGTATATGATGTTAAGGGGCCTGCGCGATGATCAAACAGTTGTTGGGTTGTCTAGCATACAGTGTGTGTTCGGATGCCTTGCAAGCCCTGAGGGGGGGCTCAACCAAGTTGGCTTACACGTAAACACTTTTGTGGCATCTGAATTCATCACGAAGCACGTAATCACCGGGACCGCTGGCACGCTCCTGTCCATACGCCAAGTCCTACACCAACAACACAGGCCAGTGATGAACGCTGCAACAAGGCGGCCGGGGTGGCGGGCGTACACCTTGAGCCCAGCATCGAGGCCAGCACGTAGGTAGGTAGGGCCAAGATACGCAGCGAGTGTCAGTCGTGCATAAAACCAAAGAAGTTCGGTTTCACGCGCGATTGAATGCATCGGTAATGACTTAATGCATGAATACGGGTTGTAATGCCGGGACCCATTGACGCCCTGTGGGACACGGACCATGGCGCGCCGTGCGGCATACCTTTATGAAAAAGTCCCAGTCGTGCTGCCCAGCAGGTCGATGTGCGTCTGAAATGAAGGAGACATTGCGCAGGAGCGTGCCGCTGGGCAGCGGGGCTATCATTGAGCAGGTCACGCTTGCAATCTCGACGAAGCGGCCGCACGGTGCCAGCAGCGCCAGCGAGGCCGTCAGCCCTTCGCCGCTGAGGCTGTTTAGCAGCACGTCTACGCCGCGGCCGCCGGTGGCCGCGTCCACCGCCCTCCTTGAAGGCAGCCGGCGCGTGGGAGTCCAGGCACCGCCACTACGCAGGGCTCTGCCGCCAGGCGTGCACGCTTGGCCGGCGACCCCGCGCTGGCAATAATGCGGCAGCCCAAGGCCTGGGCAATGCACAGTGCAGCCTGGCCGACACCGCCCATAGCGGAATGGATGAGCACGGGTCTCGCCCGGCCGCAGCGCCGCGCGCATCAGCAGGCTATAGTAGGCGGTGGAGTGCACGACGCCGAATGCTGCGGCCTCTGCCAGCGGCACGCTGTCGGGCACGACAAATACTGAGTCTGCTGGCAAGATGACGCGCGACGCCATCGTCGGGTGACGCAGCCCTTCGTCCTGGCCCGGAAGGGGGAAGGACACGCCCAGCACGCGGCTGCCGACCTGCAACCGAGAACATCAACCCAATTCGACTTGACGTCAAACTTAGTGTCTTGGTGATAGGCGGGCACATGGATTGGGACGTAATGGCTGGAATCATTGACGCCTTCTGGCCTCCAAATCAATGAACATTCATGCCTTCAAGCTGGCTGGCATGAAGATAACGGTGAATATGGTAGCTCATTACGTCGGTCAAGGGCGTGATGGCTGGATCCATTGACACCCTCTGACTGCTGACCTGCAGGTGTGGGTGCGTGGCCACCACAGCCGCTCCCAGCGCCACCACCGTGCCTGACAGCTCGCTGCCCATCACGGGGGGCGAAGCCGGGCAGCATGCCCATCGCGACCATCACGTCCCTGCGCGTGGCAGGCAGGCAGGCAGGCAAGCGGGCAGGGCGAGGGTGCGGGCGGGCGGCGTGAGCTACTGCAACAGAATGGTGGCCTGGCGTGTGAACATGCCTCGTCGTTGACCCACCGTACACTGCTGGGACGTTTTTGAAGTTACCCGAGGATTTGGCCCGAAGGGAAAGGAGGGAGGTCCTGGGGCCGAGAGAACCCCCCTCCGAATGTCTGAATGTTGTTGATCGAAAATAGTGTTGTTGAAACCTGTTGATGTTATGTTCGATCTACACGTTGACTGGTATTGGCATATTGACACACAAACTCAGGGTGGCGACAGTTCCAAGCATGTGCGCGCACGCATGCGCAGCCACGTGGATGCCACAGCGGTTACTTGAAGTTGAGAGACACGGCAGCTGTTTCCACCAGGACCTCCCACGGCTGCAGCACGGCCGGCGCCTGCAGCCGCTTGAAGCCCAGCGATGAGAGCTGCCCCGGCTTGAGCGCGGCGCCGACCCAGGCTGGCATGGAGCTGAGGGGCAATGGCACCGGAACAATAGCAGCACCAAAAGCAGGCGCCGCGACGACGCTGGTGCCACGGCTGCCACCGTTATGGGCGGTGCGGTTGTGGAGCTGCCGAGCGGAGACGCGGCCGGGCCGACAGCAGCAGGCAGCTCCAGGGGGATGAGGCGCCGGCAGAAGCAGGCCTTCGTCGGTGAGCACCACCTCAGGCTCTGGGAGGGCACCGCTGGCCAGCACCACGCACAGCGCACCCACGGCGGACAGGGGCCAGGTGCTGCCGGTGCCGGCCACCAGGCAGTGCCAGCCGCCGCCGCCCCGCGCTGCTCCAGTCGCGCCGCGCGCGCAAAGCCCAGCAGGCGGTGGCTGTCCATGTCGTGGGGCGGCAGCCGCAGCAGCACCAGCGCCACGTGCGCTGGCAGCAGCCGCAGCAGCGCGGACGCGGCCTCCACGGTGCAGCACGCTACCACCGCCGCGGTGCCAGGCGCAAAGCCGGCGGCAGATGCCTGGATAGCGGCAATTGCTTTGATAGCGGCGCCGCTGCTGTCGGGTCCCGCCGGGATAACCTCATCCTGGCCCGCCCTGGAGCTTGGCCGCAGCTGGTTCATGACCTGGCGCGGTCCCAGCCATACTAGGCGGGCAGCAGCTGCGGTGATGGGTGGGCCCGGTGCCTGCTGCCGCGGCATGCTTGACTGCTGCCACCAGGTCCGGGCTAGGTGCCAGGTGCGGCGCCCGGCTGCCGCTGCGGGCTTGAGGATGAGCCCGTCCACCAGAAGCAAGGGTGAACCCTGCAGGAGAGTTGTGGGGCAGTGGCAGGATGGCGAGTTGAAGGTGTAGGCAGCGCTGGGTGGTACGGGTAAGACAGGCCCACTCGTGCTGTGTCGCTCGCATCGCGCTTTCAATATGCTGTTCTGCCGTGCACGCGCCGCCATGGCTCGGTCAGATGTACGGTACGACAGGAAGCCAGGATAACCTCGACTTGATTACGTACGGCATATGGACGTTTGACGAGTCACCAACAACACAAGCACTCGTGCAATACGTAGAAGCGTATAGGCAGGGGGCTGCGCTAGGAGGAATCAGTACTTAAGCGCTTGATTGCTCAAAGTGCCAGGATGTTATGCCGTTGCAAAGTGCACGGTGGGGTGCAAAGGCATCAAGTGTTGACGCTAATCCTGGAAACGAAGATTGTTACCGTTATAAACTACCAGTAATTCGTCCTGTTGTTCAAGAGGATGAGTTCAGTATAAGGAGAACTACGAGGCTTTGACAATAATATTCAACAATAATGTTCAGGTTTTAAAGGGACTGCCGTACTCCGTCATCGCCACTTCCATCGACTGTAAAAGCATTATGGGCGCTGGGGGAAGTGGTAGTGGGGGGAGGCACACTCAGCCGTGCAACATCAGGGGGCGCAGTCCACCCTACCCACCTTGCGCGTTGACCATCAGGATCGAGTACACAGGCTCGGAAGCCGCGCTGTTGTGGGCGCGTGCCACCGCCCGGAGGTTTGCGCTCGACGGGTCGGTGGCTGCCGCCGCAGGGCCAGGCCACAACGCGCGCCGCGCCCACCGGCAGCGCGTAGTGCTGCTTGGTCGGCATGGCCGACGCGGCAATGGCCGCTTGCAGGCAGCAGTCGACAAGCGGCGCGTGCAGCACGCTACCATCGGGCCCAAGCCCTGCAGCCGCGCCGGCTGCGCCTGGCAACGCCAGCGTGGCTACGGCCACGCCATCCGCCCACAGCGAGACTGGTGATGCCACGGAAGGCGGGGCCGTACGCAAAGGGGCTGAGCTGGCTCAGGTAGCGGTAAAAGTGGGACACCGACACGGGCGTGAGGGCGCCAGCTTCTGCGGCAGCGGGGCCAAGCAGCTCCAGCAGTGGTGCGGCGGCTGCAGCGGCGCTGGCGCAGTCGCCGCTGCCCATGGCCTGCTGCGCCGTGCAGCGCGCCAGCACGGGCTTGCCCGCGCCAGGCCTGAACTCCATCAGGCGGCCGTCAGGAGAACCGCTGATGTGCAGCTGCAACTCGGAGGCGAAGGAGGAGGTCATGAAGGGCCCCGCTGCGGCAGCTTGCAGCAGCTGGGCCGCAGTATGCGCAGCTCGCGCACCTCGCACATGCCTCCGGCCTGGATACGAGATGCCTGGCGCAAGGCGATGCAGATGTATGCCGCCGCCGGCACTAGTGGCCGCCCGGCAATCACGTGGTCCGCGAAGAAGGCGGGCAGGGGGCACGACACCACCTGCTGCACGTCCGCCGCAGCTGAGAACGCTCCCAGCGGGAAGGGAGCGGAGGTGCTGCTGCTTGTGCGTGAGCTGGAGCTGCTGGGATGGCAACGGCGCAGGCAGAACGCGGCAGCGCCACACCTGCGCCGCTACTGGATGTTGCTGAGGCGGCTACATTAGCGGCGACCGGGGCCGTCGCCGCCGGGTGAGGCATACCGTTGGCGGCGGCGGCGGTGGTCGCGGCCGCCGCAGCCCCAGCACGTGTTGTCGGGCCATGGCATGTGGGGGAAACCACGCGCCCACCCGCCAGGGCTGCAGCAGCTTGTCCCACTGCACCTCCCCGCCCGCCAACCACACCTGTGCCAGCGCCTCAAACGTGTCAGACAGCTGGCTGGCGGGCCGGCGGCTAAGCGCGAACACCGGCAGGCCCTGGCTGCAGGCAGCCACGTAGCTGCCCAGCGCGGCGCTGGGACCGGCCTCAAGTACTATGTCGCAGTGCTCGCCCAGCTGGGCCGCAGCCTGCTGGAAGAGCACGGGTTGCTGCAGGCCCGACACCCAGTGCGCTGGTTGCTGCACCACGCGCATGTCCGGAAGCAGCGTGCCGGTGACAGTGGACAGCAGCAGCGGCGCCGGCGGCGGCGCAGCCGCCGCTGTGGATGGTGCAACCAGCGGGGCGTACGGCCAGCCAGCTGTTGCCAGCGTCTGCACGAAGAGCGGCACCACCGCTGACACTGCGGGGCTGTGGTACGCGTGGTCCACATTGAGATGCACGCACTCTGTGCCCATGGTGCGGACCAGCTGCTGGATAGCCTCCGGCTGCCCCGTCAGCGTCGCGTGGCTGGGCGCGTTGAAGGCGGCCACGCTCACGCGGCCGTCCAGGCCCGAGGCCGCGATCTCGTCCTGAAGCGTGGCTCCGTTGCAGCGCACTGCCCCATGCCGCCGGGCGGCAGCGCTGCCAGCGCAACTGCGCGCGCGTGCACCAGGCGGCAGGCATTGGTGAGGTCCAGAGCACCCGCCGCCAGCGCGGCCATGACCTGCCGAACCAGATCAGAACAGGACGCGGTACTGTAGTCGCATGAAATGCTCGTGACACACGTTCATGCATTCAGCTACGACATCACCGCAGCAGAAAAGCTAAGGCGCTCACAGATCGGTGCTTGTGCTGGTGTCATCTAAAACATAGGTACGCTTGAAGGCTCATTTCATTGACGGACATCGCGGTGCGTGGCTTGACCAGGAGCAATCAGACGACGTAAGGCGACAGAAGCGCCTGTCGCTACATGTGCCGCGCAACGTATGGCTCCCAGAGCCTTAAGGCTACTGCATAGTTCCCGCCCCCAAGCCAACCACGGCTAGAGCCTGTTGTACGGGACGCCAACGTACGTTGTTCACCTGGGTCCCAAGGATACATGTTACACAATGCTCACCTCGCCGGCGCTGTGCCCGGCCACCACGGCGGCTGGGGACGCCCAGCGCCTGCAGCATGCGCCACTGCCCGTACTGCACCGCAATGATGGCAGGGAGCGTCAGCCGCACGTCCGCCTTGGCTGCGGCCAGCGCAGCGGCCACCTCCCGATGCCACGGCACGGCTGTGGCTGGCGGTAAGGCGGGCGTGGCACCAGCGCTGCTGATGCCGGCCAGCAGCTGGCAGCCGCCGCAGCTGGCATAGCATGCGGCGAACTCGCGGACGGCGTCCTGGAAGGCTGGGACCTGGGCCCAGAGGTCATCGCCAATGCCAGGCTTGTGCGTGCCCTGCAGTACACACGTTAGGTGGACGCCAGGCAGGCCCTTGTTTGACAGGCTGGTGAGGCGGATGGGACTGGGCTTCTGCAAGCAAAACTACGCACCCGAGGGCGCGTACCCAACGCATTCGCAGCGACAGGCTCTCCCACCGAACGTTGCCCTGCATCAACCATCAATTTCTTCCGCCATAAAGGGTGTATTGAATCGCCCACAATATCTATGCGCACCATTCCAATCGTTCCTGGCAGAGGATGCCAAATGTTCCTGTCATTACGTTTGTACTGAAGTTTCGAACTGTTGCTGATTCATCTTGAATCATGTAAACCTAAGGAACAACTACATAATCACGCATACCCTCAGCACCTGGCCACTGAAGACGATGCCAACGCGCAGCGGCCTGCCCGCGCTAGGCGGCGCACAGACCGCCGCAACAGGGGGCGCCGGCCGCCAGGCCCTCTGCTAAGCTGCCCCACAAAGACCCGTCGATGGTGTAGCGTGTGGCAAGCGCTACGAAGGTGCGCGCGCACAGCGCCGTCACGCGCCTCCGCCGCCGCGCCTGCATCCTGCGCCTCCGACAGCCCTTGCGACATGGCCGCATCGTCAACGCCCTTGCTGAACGCCTGGCCACTGCGCAGTGTATGTGTCGAGCAGCGCCTGTGAGTGCACGCTCAGCGGCAGCACGTAGGCGCCAAGGAACGGCTGCCCTATGGCTGCCGGCTGTGTAGCGGAGCACGCCGCGGGATGCTCGCAGGTAAAGCCAGGCGCTGCGCGTCGCTGGCGGGCTCGGCCGCCATCAGGAGCGCGTATGCGTTGGAACCGCCTGCATCAGCGAGCGCGTACGTAGAACGGGAAGGGCTGCGTGTCAGCGGTAACAAGCACACAGTGCGCTGGGTCGAACACGCGTGTGTCGAGGAGGCTGGGCACGGTGGGCTTGCTAGCCTTACGGATTCCCCAGCCACAAAAGGCGTTTTCAGCGATGTACACGTGAAAGGGGCGGGGAGGGTTGGCAAGGTAGGGAAGGTGGGGCCTTACGACACGCGCATGCCGGTGTTGCAATAAATGGTAAGAAAGGAGCCGCTTACCGAGCCCGAACGACGACACTCCCATGTAGATGGCGTCGAACCCCTCGGCCGGGCACAGCGGCTCTACCTCTGTGACCACCCTACGGGCGCACGGCGCAGCATCAGCAGCTGAACGCCTTCCTCATGCAAGCACGTGGACGCGCTGCGCGCACAGCAGCTAGCACACAGGACGGGCTAGCAGCAGGATCCATCCACAGGCGCAAGAGGCGTAAGCCTGCATCGGTGCGCGGCAAAGGCCGACACCCTTCTACCTGTTATCCCACCAGCCAGCACTGACCTGATGCGCTGCCGTACGGATGTATCAATGGTGGGTCGCCACTGCTGGAAGCCCGTGGGGGTAGCAGGGCACGGCAGTAGAGCATCATGCAAGCCTTGACCAGGCCGGCTAGCCCCGCCTGCGGCCTCAAGGTGCCCCACGTTGCCCTGCACACACACACTCACACACGGTCTCTTTTCTTATAAACACACACACAGGACTTTGCGCCGTCCGTCCGCCCATCCTCGCTGGCGCCTTTCGGTACAGTCGGATTCGTTTGTTCTTCCCACGGTCTCTTTACTTATAAACACACACACACCGGCGGGAGCAGACGGCGTTTGGTAATCTCAGCATAACACCTTAACCGGTGTGATTGTCTATTCAAGGCATGTGCTTGCATTTCATATCAAACTTGCTTGACACATCTACCCGAGGGAGATGGCAAGGGCACCATCATGCGACAAGGCGCCAATCATGGTACCTTCGGGCAACCAGCGCGGAGGAGTTTGCACATTGTACGGCAGCAGGTTCCAGCCTTGGCAAGAATTGCCGAAAACACGCACATATAGTAGCAGCGGTGCGGTACTGTACGTGAGCCCGAAGGTTATCAAACAGATTGTTTTCCAAAAAGCGAGCAGGACGAAGAAGAAGAAAGGAAAAGGCGGTTGTGCATTTGTCGCGCGATGATTGACTTTGCTCGTGCACTCATGCACTCGGTACGGCACTGTTGTGCCACGGGTGCCAGGGGCGGCAGCGGTGGCGCTGGCGTGTTGCCCTGTGTACCCAACCTTGATGCTGCCAATGGGCAGGGCGGCGGCCGTACAGCTGCCAACCGGCCGGAACGAGTTCGCAATGCTCTTGGCCTCGGCGGGGTCCCCAGCACCGTGCCTACGACGACAAAACATATTACTTCATCGCACAGTAGCACATGCGAAAGAAATGCAGGGCGTGCGGGGCGGGTGTGCAAACTCAAGTTGTCTTGGTGAGGCTCAGTTTACCGCTGGCAAGCAGCAGCGCGCAACGCCGGCAAGCAGCAGCACGCACAGCTTCCAGACCGCAGGTGATGATGTTGCGGGCTATAACGCACGCACGCTCACCTGTGCCATGTGCCTCGACGTAGCCCACTGCCTGGGTCGGCACACCCACGCGCTCGTGCACGCGGCGTGTCAGCCGGCTCTGCTCTTCTGGAGACGGCGCTAGCGCGACGGTTTTCCACCCGTCGGAGCCGATGCCCGAGCCGAGCACGTGCGCATACGGCCGCAACGCCGCCGCCGCCCACGGCTTGGCGCCGGCCGCCGCCGCCGCCGGCAGCAGCACCACCGCCACCGCTCCCTCGCCGCGTGTGTAGCCGTTCCCGCGCTCATCGAATGGCGTTAGGATGCCGGTTGGCGAGATGACATTGCCCCTCATAATCATCTCTAGCAGCCAGGGGCTGACCAGCACGTTCGTGCCCAGCACCACCGCCATACTGCAGCCGCCAGCGGCGAGGCTCTCCATTGCCAGGTGCAGGGCGGTGAGGGGAGGAGGAGCAGGCCGTGTCGACGGACAGGGAGGGGCCCTTCCAGTCGAAATAATAGCTGACCTTGTTGGCGATGGAGCACCTGTGTACACCAGGGGGTGTCATCGTTGGCTTCATGTGCAACGAGAGAGCAGTAGATACGAGTACACTTGCTTTATGTATGCAAAGGTAATGGAGGGAAGTTTCACCTCCCGCTGCGCACACCGTACGGGAATGGGGAAGTACACGAGAACCAAGTACGTACATGGGGTGAGCGGCAACGCAGCCGTAATCTTGGTTCGCAAGCGTGCGGCCTTGGCCCGTGGGCCCTAAAGCCATCTACAGACCAACAACCACAGGCGCGGGCTGTGCTTGTCGAGCGCGTTGAAGGCTCACAAGCAAGTCGCACAGCTAGCCGCCGTTGGTGGCGCGCGCCGCAAGCACAAAAGTCGCACAAGCCGCTGCTGCTGCTGCTGCTGCTGCTGGTGCAACGCAACACGACTCACGCGTAGTGGGCTCCCATGATGACGGAGGCGGCTGTGGGGCCTCGGCCTTGGTTGCCGCCGCGTGTATGCCATACTCCAGCAGCCCAAAACCCGCGAATACGCCCACGTCCCTGCCGCGCACAGCCTCCAAGGACAAGCCCCCGTCCAGGAGGGCCTCGTAAGTCACCTGGGTGCTCGGGGTGGGTGGGGTGGGGGCAGAGGGAACCAATGAACGTTGGCTTTACATGTACTTGCATGTATTGTTGGAAGAGCCAAATCACCGACCTAGTACTGTGCAATGCCTGGAACCATCGATACCCCATTGACTGGCTTGGATTGCACAGTAGGTCAGTTTTTTGTGCGTGCAGCGTCTTGTTAGACGCGTTCCCGCATGCTCTGTGCAAGCTGCTTATTGCCAGGTACGGGATTGCGACCATTCGGCGATGACGGAGTAGCCCGTTTGTAGCAGGGCAAGCGGCAACCTAGGCCAAGGCAGGCTCAGCGTACGACATGCTCCCGTTACTCCCGTACTTCCACACCTCGAGCGCCAGGCACTGCTGCGGGTCCATGTCCGCCGCCTCGTTGCGGCAATTTTGAAGAAGCGGTGGTCAAAGGCGTTGACCGTGTCCGTACGGCAGCCAGCGCCTATGCCGGGCTTGCTGGCTGGCAGCGGGTAGCGGTTCGCGGGCAGCGGTGCCAGCGCGCAATACTTGCGCGCCAGTGCGTGCACCAGCTGCTGCGGCGAGTCAATGTCGCCGGGCAGGCGGCAGGCAATGCCCACCACTGACGCCGCACCGCGCAGCGTATCGGATCTTGGAGAAGCAGCCGTCGCCGTCGCCTCGGCCGCCATGGCCAGTTAGCCCCTGCCGGCTGGCCTGCAGCAGCTAGCGGGTATTGGCAACCACTGGCTAAGTCTATGTGTAAACGTGTATTGGTGATGATAATAGCTTGTTCCATCCGTATAGATGCAGAGGCTGCGGTAGCCATCATGGCGCGCAGGAACCATTTAAACCCTCCGCCCTCCGTCACCGCTGCAGTACATGGCGGTGACATGCGCCTGTTCCGGCCCATCCACTAGTCCCTGCCGTTGACCATGTTGTTGTTGGTGTTACAGGGTGATCCGCCACTGCAGCGCGCGGTCATGGTCTCCTCCTTGCAAATGCGCACACAAGCATGCTGGTAGCAGGCACCGCATGGTTCACCCCATCGCTGGCAATCTGTCGTGGCTGCACACGACAGATGCAGATGCGGACCAGTGCTTTTCGGTATCGGTATCGGTATCGCGGTATCGTTGTTAATCTCCACATTCCATGATCTATACAGATGCAATCCAATGTTAGCAACAACCCACGAACCGACGAAAGCTCCAAAACACAGCAGGCAAAGTAGTAGTAGTAGTAGTAGTAGTAGTAGTAGTAGTAGTAGTAGTAGTAGTAGTAGTATAGTAGTAGTAGTAGTAGTAGTAGTAGTAGTAGGTTCGTTACATGGGGCAGGGGTGTGCCCCATGTAACCAGAAGGCGCCTTCTGCCTTCTGCATGTAACGAAGTGCCCACCCGTACCGCCCCACAGCGCCTCACGGCGCATGGTGGAGGGCTTCCGCTCGCATGCAGGCCGCGTTGCCTTCCGCGCCTCAGTGCTCGACACGCTGCGGCTAGCAGCTGCTGGGGTTCGGACCTCGGGTTCGAACCCTTTCCGCACCAGCACCACTGATGCTAGTGACGTATACTTACTGTTGTTGTTGCCTGAGAACACGGCGTGGAGTGGTCCGCTGACCAGCCTTGACCCTGGCTGTGACAGGTTCTCGTCACGCATATCCTGCTATTTGGGCCCCGCTGCGGCGGAAGCGGGCCCTGTATCCTTCCATTCCTTCCAGAGGCCCCTGCTGAGGTACTGTAGATACGCTGCCTGCGGGAGGCACCGGCATAGACAAATGGCGCCCCGAGAAGGTATTTCGTCAGGTTGTCGTCAGGCGCTTGGAACCCACGCACATGCACCACGCTGGATGGGTGCGTGCGCAGAGGATGGCGTCCTGGGTCGGACCTCGCAGGTGTTGTACTACGGGGTAAGCCGCTGTCAGTTGCTTAGCAGGACCTGTTTGCTCAAGTGGGCACGTTGCGGACATGCTGTCGCCGCGCAAGCCGTACCGAGCAACTACATGGACGATGCGGTGGACGATGCGGTGGACGATGCGGTGGCACACCACTGCTGCGAAAACGGCTTCTTGCGGCTTAGCGTATTAGCATACGTCAATGTATGCCCTTAGCGCACCAGAAAGCGGGACAGCAGGACTTGGCTCAAGGCTGGCTCGAGCTTGACTCCAAGTAGGCGTTGGGTGTGTGGGTGTGTGGGCAGCCCAGTGTACCCAGTGCCATCGGAGGTTGTCCGAGGTCTTTATGGTTGACACGTTGGTTGCCGGGGCCGAGCAGACTTCGTGGTCGATGGAACTGGAGTGTACTGGTCTTACAGTGGAAAGACGAGCTGTTTTGTCTTTGTGGTCTACACGGCGTTCGGCGCCAGCGGTTATGTAGTAGGTTCGTTACAAGGTGGGCCGCAAGTTATGTACAGCCGAAGCAAATTCCCAAGTGTGACACACACAACAAAGCAAAGCTAATTGAAGCTTGCAGAGCCTTTTGTGTGCAGTGTGTGGCAGGCCCGCCAACCTCGCAGGCAGCCTCTTCCGGCGTCAGCGCTGCTGCATGTGAAACCCAGAAGTGTGATGTCATCCTCCTGGAAAACCAGAAAAGGCGATGAAAGCCAAACGAAGTGCTTCAGACGTTCCGTCCGTGCGAGCGCAGGCATACATAGGCCACTATGCGCAACAAGATGAAAGACAACCACATGCAGGGTGCATGCCCAGGCGAAGAAACGAAGTGTAAGCCCCATACAAGGGGCGACGCAGACACATGAGGTGCCGTTTTGGCACTGCCGAGCGAGGTGGGCGGCTCGCAAATGGCGGCCAACGTGGTGCCAGGTTTCGACACAAACTGCTTGACCATCATTAAGCCCCATAGGCTTGGCTGAAGGGTGCTTCCAAGTGCGAATGTCACTCTTTCGTTCGGTTGCTTCCGTAGTTCGTAGTCGTAGTCGCGTATCAGTATCATACTACTGGGTTTCCGGGGCTTGGGTGCGAGGGCAGTACACTCTTCCCGTCCTAAACCAGTGAAACTCACGCCTAAACCAGTTCTTCCTAAACCCCCGCCTGCCCCCGCATTCCTCAGCTTCCTCATTCCTAGACCAGCGCAGATCGTGCCTGAACCAACGCCACTCGTACCTAAACCCAGGCAACGTGTCGTGTTCAACCGCTTCCCATGCTGGCCAAGATCCTGGGCCACAGCCGCGGATCCAAAGCCCTACTGGAAACCCAGTAGTTGTAAAGCATTACGTACTAGTTACGCACTTCGGCCGAACCTGCAACCCCATTCGGGCCGTTTACAAAGATCAACGACGGCAAGCCAATGCACACCATGCGGTTCGTGCCGCCACCCCGGTGCCTCGCCTCGCGCCTCGCAAGATACAATACACGCGACGTCGACGTTCGGACGTCCCTTGCGTAGGGTGTAGTACAGCTCCTGCAAACGCCCTGCCGCGAGCACGCGGCTCACGCTCTCTAGCAAAGAGCTTCAGAAAACAGCCGGAAGCATCAGTGAGAGGCCCGAAGCTTGGTCTGCGTGGACTCCAGCACTGCTGGCTGCAGGGGCGAGCGAGGAGCCACGTCGTTGTCCAAGGTGATGATGAGCGTCCGGGAGGAGTCCTTGACCAATGGGGTCTGCGATTGCGAGCTTAGTCTGTCACCTGTTAGCCTTTTGGCTTTTGCCTCCTTTTCGGCGTTCGTGGCTGGCTGGCCGTCGCAAGCGGCCCCCGGTCCCCATGGAACGAACCTGCTACTGTAATGGGTTTCCACACGTACGGTGGAAGCGAGCGAGGCTGAGTGGGGAAGAGTTGAGGCAACCTGCGAACGCCAAAGCGACACAACAGGAACAAAACACAAACTAGGCGACCGCCGACAGAAAGGCAGCGGCTCAGGCGACAGGCACGACGTCGGCAGGCAGAACGGAACCCAGGCAGCCCGGTGGTAGTAGGTTCGTTACACGGGGGAACAGGGCTAGGTGAGGCCAAGGCCTCCCGCGCACGAGGAAGCGAAACGGAAGAGGCGGAAAGAACAGCGGACAGGGGCCGCGCCGTGGTGGTGGCTAGGTTCGTTATGGCGGTTTTCATTTCCAATGTAACGGGGTCCCCCGCCGGGGTAGCCGGGGGTGGTGGGCAATGGGTGCCAATGCCGGGTCAATGGTGCCAATCAATGGTGCCAATGATCGCCAATGCAAGCCAATGCGCGCAAACGCCCGAGGGCCCAGCCCGGCGCAGCGTAGCGGAGCGTGCGCAGCGCCCTACAGCACTAGCCCCCGCTGCGCCCTGGAGGCCGCCTCCATTGTGGTTGCAACGCAGGCTGCCAGGGCGCATTTAAGCCTGTGGCCGCTGGCAGAGGGGGAGAGAACGCAATTGCGGTCGGCCTGGGCTTGGTACAACGCGTGCGCAGGGGAATGCGGGGCACAGCAGCAGCAGCAGCGAAAATGCAGCAGCGGGGGCTGCTGTAGGGCGCTGCGCACGCTCCGGGTCTACACGGCGTTCGGCGCCAGCGGTTATGTAGTAGGTTCGTTACAAGGGGGGCCGCAAGTTATGTACAGCCGAAGCAAATTCCCAAGTGTGACACACACAACAAAGCAAAGCTAATTGAAGCTTGCAGAGCCTTTTGTGTGCAGTGTGTGGCAGGCCCGCCAACCTCGCAGGCAGCCTCTTCCGGCGTCAGCGCTGCTGCATGTGAAACCCAGAAGTGTGATGTCATCCTCCTGGAAAACCAGAAAAGGCGATGAAAGCCAAACGAAGTGCTTCAGACGTTCCGTCCGTGCGAGCGCAGGCATACATAGGCCCCTATGCGCAACAAGATGAAAGACAACCACATGCAGGGGTGCATGCCCAGGCGAAGAAACGAAGTGTAAGCCCCATACAAGGGGCGACGCAGACACATGAGGTGCCGTTTTGGCACTGCCGAGCGAGGTGGGCGGCTCGCAAATGGCGGCCAACGTGGTGCCAGGTTTTGACACAAACTGCTTGACCATCATTAAGCCCATAGGCTTGGCTGAAGGGTGCTTCCAAGTGCGAATGTCACTCTTTCGTTCGGTTGCTTCCGTAGTTCGTAGTCGTAGTCGCGTATCAGTATCATACTACTGGGTTTCCGGGGCTTGGGTGCGAGGGCAGTACACTCTTCCCGTCCTAAACCAGTGAAACTCACGCCTAAACCAGTTCTTCCTAAACCCCCGCCTGCCCCCGCATTCCTCAGCTTCCTCATTCCTAGACCAGCGTAGATCGTGCCTGAACCACGCCACTCGTACCTAAACCCAGGCAACGTGTCGTGTTCAACCGCTTCCCATGCTGGCCGAGATCCTGGGCCACAGCCGCGGATCCAAAGCCCTACTGGAAATAGATCTGCATGGCGCAGAACGGCTTGCCCCTATCGAGCGGTTGTGCGGGAGTGCACAACACAGCGAGGAAGAGGGTGTGGTGTGGCGATGGGTTAGACCTCTGGAGTGGGCATATGCTCAGAGCCTGTCCCTGAGGTTCGTATGCGTTTACGCTCGACAACGTCCCTCGCAACCAAGGGCCGTGCTTCGTGCATCGTTGACCTTCTTCTGTCCTCGAGCTTTTTTTCTTGTGAGCTTGTCCAACAAACGGCCTCTTGAACTTCCAATCACTTCGTCTGCCGATGGGATGGCCGCCTCACACTGCTCACGGCCGCCCTTCCTGTGAATCTACGTCCTCGAACTATTCAACTGCTTCTAATCTTTTCGATGCTTCGTTCCTCCCGCTGCGCGCCGCAACTTCTACTGTTCCTTCCTCAACACTTGACCTTCCACCGATTGCAATCTGCAGTGGCCACTGTAAACCTCCCCAACAGACGTGAACGAACCGTGAACGGTGAACGGTAAACGATGAACGTCCTTTCACTGCTTGCAAGCTTCTCGACACGCTGACACCTGTGCACCTGCGCTGCGCCTCACCAGTTGTGGTGGTAGTGGTGGTAGGTTCGTTCTGCCACGGACAAACGTCAGTGCTTCTCCTGTTCTGTACGTTCCCTACAACGCTTATGTGCTTGCTTTGTTTCGCGACGTTCCTTTCCTTTCCTTCATCGACTTCCTACTTCGCACAGCCCACCGCAACCGGCCAGCGTCGACCAACCGTCCTGCTTGGCTCCACTTTTCCCTTTCCCTCTCCTGGACTTATACACTATTTTGACAAGTTTTATCCTCCACGTCAGCCCCCCCTTCTACTACGCTTTCCACCGACCACGACCAAAGTCATAGGCGTAGCCCCCCCTCCAGGGGGGCAAGCCAACCCAGTAGTTGTAAAGCATTACGTACTAGGTTACGCACTTCGGCCGAACCTGCAACCCCATTCGGGCCGTTTACAAAGATCAACGACGGCAAGCCAATGCACACCATGCGGTTCGTGCCGCCACCCCGGTGCCTCGCCTCGCGCCTCGCAAGATACAATACACGCGACGTCGACGTTCGGACGTCCCCTTGCGTAGGGTGTAGTACAGCTCCTGCAAACGCCCTGCCGCGAGCACGCGGCTCACGCTCTCTAGCAAAGAGCTTCAGAAAACAGCCGGAAGCATCAGTGAGAGGCCCGAAGCTTGGTCTGCGTGGACTCCAGCACTGCTGGCTGCAGGGGCGAGCGAGGAGCCACGTCGTTGTCCAAGGTGATGATGAGCGTCCGGGAGGAGTCCTTGACCAATGGGGTCTGCGATTGCGAGCTTAGTCTGTCACCTGTTAGCCTTTTGGCTTTTGCCTCCTTTTCGGCGTTCGTGGCTGGCTGGCCGTCGCAAGCGGCCCCCGGTCCCCATGGAACGAACCTGCTACTGTAATGGGTTTCCACACGTACGGTGGAAGCGAGCGAGGCTGAGTGGGGAAGAGTTGAGGCAACCTGCGAACGCCAAAGCGACACAACAGGAACAAAACACAACTAGGCGACCGCCGACAGAAAGGCAGCGGCTCAGGCGACAGGCACGACGTCGGCAGGCAGAACGGAACCCAGGCAGCCCGGTGGTAGTAGGTTCGTTACACGGGGGAACAGGGCTAGGTGAGGCCAAGGCCTCCCGCGCACGAGGAAGCGAAACGGAAGAGGCGGAAAGAACAGCGGACAGGGGCCGCGCCGTGGTGGTGGCTAGGTTCGTTATGGCGGTTTTCATTTCCAATGTAACGGGGTCCCCCGCCGGGGTAGCCGGGGGTGGTGGGCAATGGGTGCCAATGCCGGGTCAATGGTGCCAATCAATGGTGCCAATGATCGCCAATGCAAGCCAATGCGCGCAAACGCCCGAGGGCCCAGCCCGGCGCAGCGTAGCGGAGCGTGCGCAGCGCCCTACAGCACTAGCCCCCGCTGCGCCCTGGAGGCCGCCTCCATTGTGGTTGCAACGCAGGCTGCCAGGGCGCATTTAAGCCTGTGGCCGCTGGCAGAGGGGGAGAGAACGCAATTGCGGTCGGCCTGGGCTTGGTACAACGCGTGCGCAGGGGAATGCGGGGCACAGCAGCAGCAGCAGCGAAAATGCAGCAGCGGGGGCTGCTGTAGGGCGCTGCGCACGCTCCGGTCTACACGGCGTTCGGCGCCAGCGGTTATGTAGTAGGTTCGTTACAAGGGGGGCCGCAAGTTATGTACAGCCGAAGCAAATTCCCAAGTGTGACACACACAACAAAGCAAAGCTAATTGAAGCTTGCAGAGCCTTTTGTGTGCAGTGTGTGGCAGGCCCGCCAACCTCGCAGGCAGCCTCTTCCGGCGTCAGCGCTGCTGCATGTGAAACCCAGAAGTGTGATGTCATCCTCCTGGAAAACCAGAAAAGGCGATGAAAGCCAAACGAAGTGCTTCAGACGTTCCGTCCGTGCGAGCGCAGGCATACATAGGCCCCTATGCGCAACAAGATGAAAGACAACCACATGCAGGGGTGCATGCCCAGGCGAAGAAACGAAGTGTAAGCCCCATACAAGGGGCGACGCAGACACATGAGGTGCCGTTTTGGCACTGCCGAGCGAGGTGGGCCCGTTTTCAGGCAGCACGCCACGGGTGCACAAATGCACGGAAAGCAGGCATCGAGGGCCGGGAAAGCCATCACGAATGCCGTCAGCGCTACCTGTCGCTTTCGGCTGGGAAAACGGAGCCTGTTTGTGCCTGGAACACCAACCGACGGTTGCATCACACTTTTGGAAGAGCTTGACGTGCATGCCCATATGCCCATCATTTGAGGCCGGACGAGAAGCGTGGGATAGCCCGGCTTCCCGTGCATCACGTGCGCAGTACACTGGCTGCCATTGCGTCTATTCTGCTGCAAGTTATGTGTTTGAGGCGCTGGGACACTGTCTGGCCAGCTTTTCAGGCGCTCGTCATGAAAATTACAGCTAAGTTATGACAAATCGACTCTATGAGAAAAGCCGGGCAGACACCGCCTTAAAATTCTGGGATGCCATGGGGACAGAGGCACAACGGGGCCAAAAACAGACAGCGAAAGGACGCCGAACCAGCGAGGTGAAAGCAAGAAACAGGCAGCCTTTGTCAGCGCGGGCAATACATACGCCACATCAGCGCGTCAAAAGGAGGAACCACCTGCATGCATGCGCACACGAACAAGCATCCCGTTACATCAACCGTCGCCGCCTACCCTCAGCGCCGACCAGCAGGACAAACATGTGCATGGCAGTGCCTGTGCCATCTTTGACGACCGTCCCCCTTCGGGAACTTGATGGTCTGCCTGACTCGAACATCTTGCCATGCAGGTCGAGTCGATACCACGGCCTAATCGCGAACGAAGCTGGTGGCAAGCAGGGCTGGGCAAGCAGGCAGTAGGTAAGAGAACGCAGTACGGGCGCTGTAAAGTTGCAGCCAGCGTCGACACACACGTGCAGGCTGAAGGTTTGAAGGTAGTCCTGATCAGGCGGCGAACCGACTCGTGACACACCGGGCACGCTAGGCAGAGGCCCAGGCTATACGGGAGCACAGAGGGCCCACACGCGATCCACCGAGGCACATTCACGCTCGTGCGAGCCCGACGGGCGAGCAGGTAGCTAGAGCAGCACGTACAAACGCTCTCTACGCTTTCTACATAAGTACGCACGGGGGATCACGTGGGCAGCACCACCACCATGCATGTACGTAGGTAGGGGTGCAAAACAAAACATTGACGGTAGCGCACGGTAGCATGCAAGGCTGCAGTACGGGCGGGTACAGCACGATGCCTTCGGAGGCCGCCTGAAACGGCCATGTTGTTAGCGCACGCAAGGCGCGGATAGGGGTGCGGGGTGCTTTGGGCGGTGCGGAGGCCGCGCAAAACCCATGCAATGTGAGCTTTGCTTACCTGGGCCGTCTGCTGGATGGTCCGTTGCGGACGAGGAAGGAGGCATTAGAGGCCTGGCGTATAAGCCTTGGGGTTTTACGTCGTTTTACCAAGAGAACGGGAGGCTCGTGATAGCTCGCGCTTATCGCGCTAAAGCCGCGTTAGCCTGTTAGCGGCTCCCGCTGTAGCCTGAGCCAACGCGGCTACAACGCGACCTTACGCACCCCGCAATTACCGCAACGCTAGTTCGTACCTTCGAGCCAGGTATACCTGGCTCAGCTTGCAGCCTGCCCCTGTGGCTAACACGAGGTAATGGTCAGTGACACAAGTAGTAGTAGGTTCGTTACACGGGGGAACAGGGCTAGGCGAGGCCAAGGCCTCCCGCGCACGAGGAAGCGAAACGGAAGAGGCGGAAAGAACAGCGGACAGGGGCCGCGCCAACAAAAGGAACAAAAAGGAACGGCAGCCGAGCACGGGCCAGCCAAACACAGGAGGCACAAGTAATGCAAGATATCACTCAACTTAACGCGACGTTTAACGCGAATAACGCGAGCCTGCTACAAGGCTTTGCACATGCTTTCGGGATGTCAAACTACAGTGCCGCAGGCGTCCGCCACTACTTGCGCCACTGCATCCGCGACACGTGCCAGTCTTGGGCCCTGCCGTACCTCATGCTTCACGGACTATCGTTCGCATCAATCACCGGTGTACCGGCAATTTGTCGGCCGCTCATGGTATAGTCCCGCCACTGGCAAGCATACATGCAAATTGCAGTAAACCTCCAGCTTCCAAAGTAGCACACATCGTCAGTCGTCCTACCCACCGCCTCCCCCCGTACCACTATGAGAACGGGCCCTGTGCGTGCGTTAGGTCGCGTGTACGGGCGTTAGCCCGCGTTAGGTCACCGTGGCCTGGCCTGGCCCATAAGGTGAGCCACACGGACATCGCCTGGTTTGCAGTTGAATTGGTACTTCCAAGCCTGAATTAGGCCCCTGTGACCCTGCTACATGGTTGAGCGCGACATCCCGGCGTCATGGGCAGTGAGCAGTTGAGACCTGCTGGAGGCATTCTCATTCATCAGCCGATTCAATTATCCGTTGCCACTTGGGACGACTCGACCAAGTCCAAAGATACGGCGACGACGACGACAAAACCCCACGATATAAACCCCATTTTCAGTCTGCACAAGTGCCCACGACGACGCGCGGCGCCGCTCCCCAGACGTCGCCCCTAGTTCCTCAAATTCTCTAGCAAAAGCACCGCGCACGTATGCGCGCAACAGCGCCACGCCAAGCGCCGCCACAACCAGCAATGCACGAACCAACCAATGTCCGCGCACGCCGCCGTGCGGGCCTACCGACCAGGACCCGCGCCCCGCACCAACAGCGCGACGGCCAGCGCCAACGAACGGCACCGCCGAACATGCTGGCACGCCACGAAGCCCGCCGACGGGGCGGACGCCGCGGTTGACCCTTCTCCCCCTGGCTCGTGATGCTGGTTGAGCCGGGAGGGCGGGTGGAAACCTAGCGACCGGCACGGTCGCAGTGCGGCAGAGAGTGGCTCAGCAGAGAGCCACGCGATGCCGCAATTCAAGGAAGAAGGGATTGGGCAGATTACCAGCCACCGGCTGGGAAGTCCAATCATATAGCGCCACTAAAGCGGCGCAGATGCTCTACAGCAGGTACGACAGTACCGTACTCCAATTGATTTACAGCTGAAGTGAGAAACCGCCATCTGCCCCATTCATACTTCATGGAGCAGAAGCGACCCCTCTCTCCTCAAGCATCATTATGTGTAGCGCACTCAGTGCTGCAGTCGGACTTACTGTTGTGCAGACTTGTGAACCGTTTGCTTTGGAGAAATGCAGTGCATGTTAGCGCGCACGTTGACAGTACAGCACTCGTCCTGCCGTGCGGCTTTGACATGCACTTGAGTTATCCGTTTAAGAGGTCGCGTTAGTGAATGTTGACGCGCGCGTTATTGAGCGTTACTGCGCGTTATTGCGCGTTAGCTCGCGTTACAACACCGCCAGCAGTACGGCACTCATACTGCCGTACGGCATTGTAACGCGCTCGCGTTGTTCTTTTCAGAGGTCGCGTTTGTGAATGTCAACGCGCGCGTTACCTCGCTTTAGGCACACATGCAGCCTGCAAGGTGAGCCAGATACCAGCTCGCGTTACGGGTCGCGTTAGCTCGCGTTGTAGCCGCGTTACACGCGCGTTACAGCGTGGGCTAACGCGACTTTATAGCGCGAGCTAACGCGAGCCTTCCGTTCTCATAGTGTACCCCGCTTGATGACACTATCAAGCTTGATGTTCACTGTGGGCGGCCAGGTCCGGCGAGCGCCATCAATTGATGGCAAGGGCCTTTACGACGCCTTGATCCGTCCCGTTTACAGAATCGACGCACATCAGAGGGCATTGATTGATACCAGCTGATTCCATCACATCAGGACGCATCAAACCCCTGAAGGGCCTCTTAACAGTTTATCAGCAGTGTTTCTTGATAGCTGCAATCAAAAAGCATGACGATGATGGGTCTTATGCACTTGATGTGGTCCCTCATGGCCCCTGCCTATCCCGTCAGGGCCCTGATCCAATGGCCCCATCACGTCATCAGCCTGGGGCCGGTTGGTAGGGTCGTGCCGTGCAACGGACCCGGGCCCGCCGCGCCGCCACGGGTAGCCCTTTCGCTTTCAAAAAGCAAAAAATGCCATTATTGTCATGAATCATTGCACCTCCGCACCTTGTGCCACAACCGCGGCACGCTGGGATGGGACGGCCCGCCACTGCCCGTGGCGGAAGCCAGATGTGTCATGTGTCATGTGTGTCATGTGTCACCGAGTACCGAACTAACACTGCTCTGAGTGTTCTGAAAAGACAGCAGTGCACGGCACTACTTCTACGTGTGGTGTTGCGGCTTGTTTTCCTTGTTTTATTTACCTAAATATGCAGCAGTTTTGCGGACCACGCACGTTGCACCATTTGTATCGTAAACCATAACATTTGCGATTGGGAAGATCATAACATTTGCGATTTGCGAGGTAAGACATACACTTGAAAACTCAACAGCTTGCTGAAAACGTGCCGGAAACTTGTTTTTCCCGCAAATCATGAGAGTTGGCACCGCAGGTACCCACCGTTTGAGGCGGGTGATATGCTGCCAACTGGGCGGATCGTGTAGGCGGAGCGGATCATACCCGTATTCCGGATAAGCCGAACATGCCGGCGCCATGGCCGAGAGCATGATGAAGTGATGGTGCCAGGCGGATGTACAGCTGCAGACAGCTCGCGTTAAGGGTCGCGTTAAGTTGAGTGATTTCTCGCGTTCCTCGCATTATCTCGCGTTAGCCGCGCGCACAAACACAGTAGTGTAAGATGAGCCAGGTACCAGCTCGCGTTTCGGTGGCGTTACAGCCGCGTTAGCTCGCGTTGTAGTCGCATTGCACACGCGTTATGGCGGGGGCTAACGCGGCTTTAGCGCGAGCTAACGCGAGCCGCCCTTTCTCATAGTGAGAGCCCTGCTGCGGCTCACCAACCTCTGGCCCCTTACCCACGCGGGTTGACTGATGCGCAATGCTCCCTGTTCTTGCAGGCTGGACAAGAACTATTGAGACAGCTGGTCGGTCGTCATAGGACATGGCTGCTATCAACGCCGCCGAATGGGCTGCTGTAGCAGCGCTGCAGCAGTGTGGCAGCCCTGCCCTCGACAGCGCCGCGCTGTGGGCCCGCTGGCTAATCACGGACGAGGGCATAACCTTTCTCATTCCGCTGCTGGTGTGGATGGCCCACGCGCGCAAGGGAATGCTGACAATGGCCGCCGTTGCGCTCACCGAGCTCCTGAACGGAGTCATCAAGTGGGCTGTGCAGCGCCCGCGCCCCTTCTGGGTGCTGCCTGCAAGTCCCCATGGCGAGGCTTGCACCCAGGCACAGACAATCTACAACCCCCATGCATCCAAGGCTGTTCATAACATCCGCGGCGCCTGGGAGAGCGATTACAGCTTCCCCTCTTCCCATTCCCAAGTCAGCGCAGCCATCGTAGCTAGCGTGCTGCTTGAGTACTGGTTCGACGTGGCGCCCGTTGCCGGGGCGCTTACCCTCGGAGCAACCTGTGCGCTACTGGTGGTGGTGCTTGTGTCAGTTGGCTGTGCGCGCATCTACCTCGGGGTCCACTACCCGTCAGACGTCCTCACGGGTAGGTGCGAGATCTGATACACGCCTTGCACGACCGTCATGCAAACCTGTACATCAGGCATTAGGCAAGCTGCCACCTACAGCAGGCTGTGTACTGCCTGCTGCCTTGAAAGCCCTCAGCACCTCATCTATACAGTTCCTCAACTATTATATTCAGGTCCATGCGTGTCTTTGCTGGACGCGTTGTTTGCGTCCTGAGCGCCTCCTGATGGCCGCGGTGATGGGGAAGGCCCGCCGCAGCAAGCAAGCGGCGGCGCCCAGGGAACGCCGGCTAAACGCCCCCAACAATTCCCCTGGTGGCTGGGTAGTTCGTAAGGCTGCTCCGTGCGAACCCATCGTGCCCAGCCCCCTTAATACACGCGGGTTTGACCCAGCGTATCATTGCTGTTATTGGTATTGATTTGTTTTATCATTTGTATGATTATGATTATGGTTATTATGGCCGCGGTGATGGCCCAATCGAGCGTAAGCGAGCCGCCGCTAAGCGAGCACGCACCCGCTACACCCGCCAGCACGGGTGCCGCACAGATTAGCTTAATCAAGCGTAAGCAAGCCGCCGCTAAGCGAGCGCGCACCCGCCAGCCCGGGTGTCGTACAGATTAGCCTAATCAAGCGTAAGCGATCCACCGCTAAGCCACCTAGCGTGCGTTTCAAGATCGTGAGATGATGCAGTTCCTGGAGCGCTGCCGCACTGATCCGCGCGCGCTGTGGCGCAATAATAACAATAGTATTTATAACAAGTACAATAAAAACAACAATACTGATAACAGTAATGATTATAACAGTACAATGATAAACAAATGATAAAGAACTTTACGCATCGGCCAAACCGGCGTGTGTTTTAGCTGCTGGGTCGCACGAGCATGTCCGTGAGATTACCGGTTCTTAACGTCTGCAGCAGGGGGGCTGCGCCTGATGACAGACAGCAACCACCAACAGACGTGCCAGAAATCTCTCGACCCCTATGGGGATCGAACCCGAGACCTCTCGCATGCCAGCCATCTCCACGAACTTATCGTCTGTAAAAACTAGGCTTGTGTTGACACCGTGTGCGTCCGTGTTGACACGGTTCGGTATTGACATGGGCCGCCGCCGTGTTAACATGGCCGTGTTAACACGGTGGACGGCCATGTTGCAACACGGTATCGTGTTGAACACCGACTGTTACCGTGTTGCACATGGCGCAATGTCAACACGGTGGACGGCCGTGTTTGAACATGGCACCTTGTTAACACGGACCCCAAAACATGGTGCCATGTTGACATCGTGTGTCACACGGTGCCGTGTGCAAACACGGGGCTCTTCGTGTCAACATGGCCCGAGTTTTTCTACAGACGGTGTCGTGGCAAGGCCTCGTGCGCTGTGGCGCAAGCTAAGCGGGCATGTTGCCCAAAAGTGTCCCATTGACAATGTTGATAGCTGGCGTGCTTACCCCTCCGTGCTGTCTGTCCGTGCTGTCTGAGTGCGTCAATTGCATCTTGAACCAGCCTGTAACGTAACGTAACACCTTCCAACCACTTCACCAACCACCAACCTCCCTAATCGAGCCTCGTTTACCGTAAGTGGGCCTCGGCCTCGTTCAATCGTTAAACGAGGCCCCTAAACGAGGTGACCAGGCTGTGGATTAGCTGCCGTAATCTTTCCCTGATCGAGCCATAAGCGAGTTATAGTCTAGACTTGGAAATTGGAAGCTAGTAAGTGACTCGTAAGCGACCTGCTAAGCGACCGGCGATTAGGCAGCTCGCACAGGCGAGATTAGCGCTAAGCAAGCGCTAAACGACTTAGCGCTGTGTAGCCGTTGGTGGGGATATGTAAAGTATCTTGGGCAATAAATGGTGCCGTACTGCGTTTGAAGCTGGTTGGTGGCTAGACTACTTGTTCCTGACACCCGTAGCAAATCGCAGATGCTATTCACGATGTATGATGGCCCCTTAGGCCTCAACGGAGGTCGCTGAGTAGCAAGACAAAGAAATGACGCACATTAGTTGCCATAAACTTCGTTGGAGACTGAGGTTACTCAACACGAGTCACACATTCGCCGGCCTTACTTACACCATTGGCACCAGCGTGTAAGCTGCTTTGGTAGCGCATATCCACTCGTACGAATTCTTTGCAGCGGTAACCCGTTGGCAGCACCAACACCTTGTGCCTGCCCATTCGTGCAGGCTGGTTGCTCGGCGCATTTGTGCCGGTCCTGCTGCAGCGTTACGACGTAATGGAGTGGTTTGTGGACACTGGTCACGCCAACCGCCTCCGCCTCGCAGCCGCCGTGATCCCCGTACTGTACGGCGCACTCTCGGCAGTCCGCCTCCTGGTCCCCGCCCCTCCCCATGAGGTCCTCCAGGCATGGGAGAAGCGTGCGCACACCACCGAGCTGAGGCTCAGCGACAAGCGCATCACACCGCGGCAGCTGTCACGCTACCACTTCCAGATCCTGACCCTCGCAGGCAGCATTGTGGGCGCTTCGTTTGCAATTGAGGACAACACACTGCGCCTAATTGAGGAGGAGTGCACCTTCGCTGACTTGTATACCACTCTGCCCCGAGCGGCAATTGGCGTAATCGGCATCATGGTATTCCTGGCGCCCCTGGTGTTTGGCGGCAAATGGGTTCTCCTGTGGCTACGCAGCACCTCTACTGCTGCGCCTGCTGCTCATGGCGACAAGGCGGCGGCGGCGGCCCCCGCCAACAGCTCCTCTTGGCCTGGCAGCACCGTCAAGTGTGCCGGCTGCTTTGCGCTCGGCCTGTGGCTTATGTACGGCTGCCCGAAGGTGGCGGATGGGCTCGGCCTGCACTGCCCTCTCTACCGCCAGCAACAACAACCAGCTCCCATGAACCTGACTAGATTGGCGGACGATACCGCGTGCGTCCTGGAGCGCTTGCCGCCCCGCCAGCCATCGCACGTGAGGGTCGACACGGTGCACACCATGGAGCAGCTGCAGGCAGAGATCCGGGCAGCACGCCAGGGGGGCTACGTGCTGCGCTTTGTTGGCGCCGGCCACTCGCAGCTCTGGTCCCAGTCCTACAAATGGAACACTACTGGTGTCAGTGCTGCTGCTGATGCTGCGCAGCCGCCCAAGGCTGTGCGCTACCTGTCCCTGTCCCTCGACAGCTTCCGAGCGTACCAGGTGTACCGAGAGGAGGGCAACAGCACCAATCCCGGCCGAACACTGGTGGAGGCAGGCGCCGCCTGGTACCTGGGTCCCAACATCCACGGTGTGGGGCCCAAGATGCACGGCATGCCCTGGAACCAGACGCTGCTTTACCGGTTGGGACAAGAAGGCCTTACACTCGACGGTCTTCCCGGCATCATCGTCACCACCCTGGGCGGCACGTTTTCCATGGGCTCTGGGGGTGGCAGCTCCAAGTACTGGCTCGGCAAAACCGTCCTAGGCATACGCTTGGTGGATGGAACGGGTGAGCTGCGCACGCTGTGGCGCAACTCCAGCTCCGGCAGGGACGGACTGGAGTTCCGTGCTGCCGAAATCAACCTGGGCCTTATGGGTGTCATCGTCTCATACATCCTTGTCCCCTCGCCCGTCCGCTGTACCTGCGCCATCTATAAGAATAGCTATAACGAGTTTCCCTCGGAGCAGCCTGCCTCTGTGCGTGACCAACAGGCTGAAGCGCTGGGGGCCACCGTGGCGGAAAAGCTCACCTCGCACGACTTCGGCCGCTTTTTCCTGCTGCCAAATCACCGCAAGTACAAGGCAGCGCCCGCTCGCCCCGGCAAGAGCTCATCGGTGCGTGGGCCCAAGGAGAAGTAGGCCAGCGTACATAAATCTACCATAGTCCTTTGGCAATTATGAGGGAAGCCAGACGGGTTTTGCAGTTTGTTTCGTGTTTGGTCAAAATCCTTCTTTGCCAACTTTGTAGGACCTCCATCCTGCCCTATGCAAAAAAGGGGAAACGTTACGCTTGGGTCATACCCGCGTGTGTTAAGGGGCCAGAGGTGATGAGCCGTCAGCAGGGCTCTGCGGCTTTACAAATCCGCCTGGCACCATCCTTTTCCATGCTCTCGGTCATGGCGCCGGCATGTTCGGCTTGATCCGGCTACGGGCATGCTCCGCTCCGCCCACTCGCTCCGCCTGGTTGGCAGCATAGCCCCCGCCTCTAAGGGTGGTCAGCTATGCCCAGGACGGCATTTCCCCCCGCAAGTAGAAAGTTGCAGGTTCAAGGACTTGAACTCGCAACCTCCCGATCCATAGCGATGTCACCAATGACATTAGCACTATGAGTCCCGGCCAACTCGGACCTTTGGGGGGTGCCCTATGCAACGACAGCGCTCACTCAGTGCACGGGCAGCCGAGCCGTCATCAGATCCGTGTAAACGCATGTCGCGGCAACTTCGTTCCACGAAGCCCTTTTCCTTGGTGCGACCTTCCCTCCACACTGACTGCCGAACGCCTGTTGAGAGCTGGACGTAATCAACGTGGTGCCAGCTTGGCCGTTGCCAAGAAAGGGTTGACGGGTCAAAGTGGCTTGCGGGTTGACGTTTTGCAGTGTCTTGCCGTTTCGAACACTTTCACAAGCAGGCCCCATTCCATTTCCGTTTTTTTCCTGCCAAGGCTTTCCCTCACGAGTGAGGGGCACAACGGCAAACGTTTTTGCCGTTTTGCCGTTTCCTGTCTATCTGTATGTTATATACACATATGTGTGCGACCAATGGAATTGGCCCCGAGGTGGCCCCTCCGTGTGGGCCGCTGCTTGATATCGCCCGGCCGGGTGGCGGCGCTCTGCTCTTGGCTTTGTTGCTTGATTGTTGAGGAAGTGCATGGCGGTGTATGACGTTGACCAAACGGCTTTGACCAAGCAGTACAACTTTGAAAACGTGTCCCCCCCCTTGATGCGCCCGTTGCCCGCTTCCCCTTCAGGTCATATTTGCGGACTCACATTTGATAAACTTTGCTGAGGACGAGATCCCCTGCACCAACACGCCCTCCATGGAGGAGTTCAAGAGCGCTAGCCTGATGCCCTACCTGCAGTACGGCGCCTACATGTTGGGCAGCGTGCTCGCCCAGCCCAAATGCTACAGCCAGGGGCAGCCGGATCTGCTGCAGCGTCTTCACGCGTCCCAGCTGCTGGCAGGCCTGAGCGACATTGCCAAGGGCAATGCAGCCGTCGAAGTTGGGGTTGAGCGCTGCCTCAATGAGATCGCGCACGCCACCCTCACGCCCACGCCAAAGGTGCGTCTAGAGATTGCATGCCTGCGGCGTGTCCGCAGCTGCACCTACGATACGGCTGCCCCAGCTATGGAAATCGCAAACTCCTTCGGCAAGGATGTGTTCACGTGAACACACGACGATTCATATTCATCCTTAACAACCCCACTTCGCTAATCCCACAGGCAGTTGTTTGGCAATGATACAGGAGTTGCCAGATATCAAGCGTGTATCAAAAGTTTACGTTGGTTCGTTGCGGAGCACAGCGAACAACGTCCTTCAAGTACAGCAATGAATTCAGCAATAATGAAAACAACAATAACAATAACAATGATAGCAACGATGATGTTAATAGTAGTTATGATACAAACAACAAAATAATAAAATGATCATCTGGTGGCTGGGTAGTTCGTAAGGCTGCTCCGTGCTGGCCCATCGTGCCCAGCCCCCTTAACACACGCGGGTCTGACCCAGCGTATCATTATTATTATTATTATTATTATTATTATTATTATTATTATTATTATTATTATTATTATTATTATTATTATTATTATTATTATTATTATTATTATTATTATTGTTATTATTATTATTATTATTATTATTATTATTATTATTATTATTATTATTATTATAAAATGATCATAATCATTAATAAAAGCAACAATTATAATATCATTATTGTTATCATTATTGCTATCATTATTGTTTTTATCACTGTTGTTTTCTATCATTATAATCGTTATTGTTATAATTGTTATTACTGCAGCGGTCAAACCGGCGTGTGTTTTAGCTGCCGGGTCGCACGAGCATGTCCAGGCATGTCCGTGAGATTACCGGTTTTCAATGTCTGCAGCAGGGGGGCTGCGCCTGATGACAGACAGCAACCACCAACAGACGTGCCAGAAATCTCTCGACCCCTATGGGGATCGCCGGAACCCGAGACCTCTCACATGCCAGCCACCTCCATGAACTTCTGTCGTGGCAAGGCCTCGTCCAGTTTTTCCTTCCACGCACTGGCAGGAGATGGCAATGCTACTTTACCATAGCAAAACTAAGTTGCAACATTATAAAGGTTGCGGGATCACATCGTGTAGCCTGCGCTTATACTCGGTGAATACTTGTGTAGGCGTATGGTAAAGTATCCCATTGCTGAATTTAGGAACTTAAGTTGTACGTGCGTACTAGGTTCTCATTGGGAGTCTTGCTCAAGTTCCGCCTTTGGAGTTGTCCGTGGCTGTCCTATCCTAGGAAGCTCCGTACGACGGTGATGGCGGGACCTACCGCATTGGTGTCGCAGAAACGCGATGGGCACCATCACACCGTGCAATACTCGTGCAGGCATCTGCACCTGACAGCCTTAAAATGCCTAATTGGCTGGAGCCGATGACCGTGCGCCAGCTCCCTTGCTGAATACATGTATTGCGGACCACTGCCAGAGGTTGTGTGCGTGCTCGAAGGCAACAGCGAAAACACTACACGCCAATCAAGATCTGGTTCCAATACATACTGGTGCCGAGCTTGTACGGCACATGTGCATCCAGAATCGCTTACCGGCTGATTTGATGCTGAGTGCTACTAACCGGTGCGCACGCTCAACTCGCACCTTCAACTGCTGGCATTGGCACACATTTAGGTCGCTGTGGACTTCGACCTGTACGGCGCGTGCATCTTTGCAAGCCGCTCCCCGCCATACACGCTCATCGGCGCCAACACTGACGCTATCTGCGGCCCCAGCCACTACACTGTCCCCGTCGACCAGCACAGTGACCTTGAATTGCTAGACGGCGAGCTGTCCGAGCTGACCTTTCCCCTCGATGGCGATATCACTGCAGCCACAGCGCGTATTCTCACCATCCACATGAAAGCGCTCCTGGACGACCCTGAGTACGCGGAGGCCCTCACCTCCTTGATCGAGGCCTACATGTTAGGCCCGTCCACGGCGCTGCTCGCCCAAGGCCGGGGACATCCGGCACTGCGCCTGGGAATTATCGTAAACAAGCGCAAGGCCAACTTCCACTCGATTTATCGCAGGGTATGGAAGCTGTTCAAGGCGCACGGTGTGCCCTTCACCGTGCACTGGTCCAAGCACTTGCCTATCATTGGAGAAGACGTGGAGATGTGGTGCGAGATCCTCCGCCTGTACGGCGATGACTTGGTGGCGTTCAAGCGGATCGCTGAGGCCTATGACCCTGATGGGGTCTTCAGGGATGCCTACTGGCGCTTTGCCTTATGGGACGCATGTGCAGCGGGTGCATGATGATGATGATGATGATGATGATGATGATGATGATGATGATGATGATGATGATGATGATGATGATGATGATGATGATGATGATGATGATGATGATGATGATGATGATGATGATGTGCTATTGGCCCCGGAGGTTAACATACGATTGACGGCCGCGGATGGCTAGTAGCAACAAGGATAACAGCAACAATTTTATAAGTACTACTCAGGGTCCGCAAACCCGCGCGTGGTAGGGGCGGCTGGGCACGATGGGCTTGCACAGGGTGCATGCCTTCCCAACTGGTTGAACCACCCAGCCAGCGGGGCCATGTGGGCCGTAGGGAGGGAGGCCATCGGGCAGCGCAGAGGTCAACGTTTGATTGAGGCTTGTTAGTGGCGACACACCGTGGTGCTGCACGGGAGTTCCCAGGGAGCCCGTGGTGCGGATCAGTTGCGATCACGCCATTTAGATCTCAGTGGGGGCGAGCAACGTGCGGCCAGCATTGAACTTGGTGCCTGCCATATCTGCCTGACCCAGCAGGGCAGTGTGTGAGGCCTGCTGTAGCTTTGGCCGACAATGTTGCTTGTTGCAATTCTGGTCCTTTGGGATGCACTCGCCTGTGTACGGACCATGTGCGTTTACATAGGCGCGGTGCTCAGCACCGCGCCTGAGGGCAGTGCCCTCAGCTACCTGGCGCGACCTGCTGCAGCACCACGAGTTTGCCGTGGTCTATTATTACTGGCACCCTCTGGGTTGATTGGCACCCTCTGGGTGCGCGCGGGTCGACCAGTGGTGGTTTGGCTATGTCGGGGTGTCCGGGTTGGGTGCTGGGCTGCACGATAATAATAATGAAAATAATAATAATAATAATAATAATAATAATAATAATAATAATAATAATAATAATAATAATAATAATAATAATAATAATAATAATAATAATAATAATAATAATAATAATAATAATAATAATAATAATAATAATAATAATAATAAAAATAATAATACGCTGGGTCAGACCCGCGTGTGTTAAGGGGGCTGGGCACGATGGGCTAGCACGGGGCAGCCTTACGAACTACCCAGCTACCAGGGGCTGCACGAGATAGAGGCCCCTCAGCCGCTTCAAACACCAACACCCGCATGGGCAAGTGGTTGTGCCGTATCAGAGCCCAGCAGGCCAATAACCGTGCCGCACACCCCGGCAGACTCCCCCTGCACTGCTACACCGCGGCCCCTCTTCGCATCAAGGTAGAAGTTCTACCCTTTAGGTACCGCAGGGGGCAGGCGGAGGTATCCTTCCCCCACTATCCGTTTCATCGGAGTGCCTGCCAGAGGGTGTTGTTGAGCGTCTCGTACCGGCAGGTGCGCCCCTTCTGCGCCATATTCATGCGCTTCAGGTTGACCACTACGCGCCAGTTGGCTGACCCAGGCTTGGGGACGCAGAACGCATTGATGATGTGGGCAGGCGGCGAGCTGGACTCCGGCACGCGCGAAATAGCACCCAAGGCGATAAGGCGCGGTTCCTCCTTGTCAAGCCACCAGTTGTGCTGCTGCTGCGTTGTTGGCAGGGCGGGCATATCAAAGGCCGGCGGAGGCTTATCGCCCAGAAACTCCACAGGCACCCCGTGCCTCAGCCACTGGAGGGTGTGGCTGTCTGCACCGATAGCCTTCCATGCTTCAACATTGGAGGCGACCCGTTGGTGCAGGGGAGTTGCGGAGGCACCCATCTTTACCGCGGCTGGCCCGCGGCCCTGGGTGGGCAGCTGGCCAGCGTTGGGGTTGCCGTTGGCGGCGAGCGCGGCCCGCCGATTGGTGTAGTTGGAAAAGGAAGCCCGACCCCCTTGTGAAAACCTGCCCCCACGGCCGCGGGTGGCAGCGCCCATGAGAGAGCGCTCCGCCAACGCCTTGACGGAGATTTTGAGGCGGGCTGCGTTGAATTCGTCGTCATACGCACGGGTGACGGCATCCGGTAGGTCCCGTTCGTATGTGCCAAAGTACGCTTCCCACATGCGCACCGTGCCATCCCGGCCTTTATTCGCAAACTCCCCCTACCAGCCGACAGGGCCTATAATCTTGCCCCTTAAGCGTACTTAAGCGTCCAATCGAGGCTTGAGCGAGCGTAAGCGAGTCGCTTACAGCGTAATCGAGCAAGACGGTCGTTTAGGGCTCCAGCCGCTTAGCACAAGTATCCAAATCTCGTTTAGCGCGCACCCGCCAGCCCGGGTGCCATACGGATCAGCCTAATCGAGCGCTAAGCGAGCCGCTAAGCGAGCGCGCACCCGCCAGCCCGGGTGCCGCACGGATCAGCCTAATCGAGCGCTAAGCGAGCGCGCACCCGCCAGCCCGGGTGCCGTACAGATCAGCCCAAATCGAGCGCTAAGCGAGCCGCTAAGCGAGCGCGCACCCGCCAGCCCGGGTGCCGTACAGATTAGCCCAATCGAGCGCTTAAGCGAGCCGCTAAGCGAGCGCGCACCCGCCAGCCCGGGTGCCGTACAGATTAGCCCAATCGAGCGCTAAGCGAGCCGCTAAGCGAGCGCGCACCCGCCAGCCCGGGTGCCGTACGGATTAGCCCAATCGAGCGCTAAGCGAGCCGTTAATCGAGCCATCGCTAAGCGAACAACCACCTAACAGCCAACCACCTCACCTACCAACCACTTCACCAACTACCAACCTCCTAATCGAGCCTCGTTTACAGCAAGTGGGCTCGGCCTCGTTTAAGCACTAAACGAGGCCACTAAACGAGGGTGGATTAGCTGCCCCCGGATTAGCTTGATCGAGCGCTAAGCGTGCTGTGAACTAGTTTTGGAAATTGGAAACTAGTAAGTGACTCTAAAGCGACTCTTAAGCGACCTCTTAAGCGACCGGCGATTAGGCAGCTCGCACAGGAAGATTAGCGGGAGATTAGCGTTAAGCGACTCGTTTAGCGCTGTGTAGCCGTTGGTAGGGTCCTGGATACAATTGAGCCGGGCCCGAATAAGAAGGTTGAGCCACTGGGCATCGTAAAGGGAGGTGTTGATGATGCCGTCGATGGCCTGCTGCTGCTCCGGGGTGAGGGGGGCTGCGGTACGCCGAAGGCCTGAAATAACGTCCTTGAGCAGCAAAAGGATTGGTTCCATGAACCCGGCGACGCCGAAGAGGGTGATAAGGAAACCGAATTCGTAGAGCAGAGGCCCGGGCTTGTCGGTAGGGTCGCGCTGCTTCTCAGCTAACTCGCGGTAGAGCTGGAAGGATTTGTACCGGTTCAACGGGAGCCCGTTCTTCATATCCAGTACAGTAGGCAGGCTGCTGAGCACGTCAGGTGACATGGGGTATGGGCTGTCGTCGGCTGAGCGCTGTGACTGGGGAGTGCGGAAGGCCCCAAGACGCTTCCAATAATTGGCCGTGCTATCGGCGTCCCCGCGGTGCCCACCTGCTTTTACCTGGTCCTCCAGGGTCTGGAACCGAGCGGCGAGTTTAGCTAGCGCCTTGAGGACGGCCTCGTTGCCGGAGGGGGAGGTTCCAGGCTGGGCGTCCCCTTCGGGTTCGGGGGCGGCGTCCTTTTTGGGGGGCATTGCAGCCGCGGGGCCTAGAAAACCGACCAGAACCAGGAGAAAAACCCAAAAACGTTCCATGTTGCCCTGCACACAGCTACGGCCCGAAGGGCACTGCCTAGCCTACGAGTGGTGGGTTGTGGCCGGTGGCCCAAGATCCACGGTGTGGGGATGCTGGAGCCGGTGGCTCTTGCTGAGTGTCGAAGACCAGCGGAGTGTAACACAAGGCGCGCACGAGGCGCGGGACTTGTCGTCGTTCAGCAGCGCTGAACGAACAAACTTTGTTCGTTGTATCTTGTTGAACAAGATACAGACGCAGGCGCTACGCGCCCCAAATGCAACCCGCTAGGTGCGCAGCCCTGAGGACTAGGCTGCGGCAGGCCAGGCTGTCCGGCCCGGCCGTGCCCTTAGGCTTCGCCCAACGGTTAACCCCACTTAATTACACTAAGTTAGCATTGATGGTTTCAGCAAAATACATTATGTTACATGTAACGCCAAGATGGCACCCTCTGTGCCTGGCCGTGTTGCTTCTCGGACGGGTGCCCCCAAAGTTCCGAGTTGGCCTAGTTGGCCGGGGCTCATCATGAGCGCTAGTAGCGCTAATGTCATTGGTGACATCGCTATGGACCGGCAGGTTGCGACTTCAAACCTGCAACTTTCTACTTGCGGGGGGGAATTATTATTAGTATTATTGTTATCGCTATGGACCGGCAGGTTGCGACTTCGAACCTGCAACTTTCTACTTGCGGGGGGGAATTATTATTAGTATTATTGTAATAATTATAATAATAATAATTATTATTATTACTATTATTATCATTGTTATTATTACTATTATTATTGTTATTATTACTATTATTATTGTTATTATCATTATTACTGGCACCCCCAGCGACCTCGGGCGAGGTCCTTGGGGTCCATTGAGGTCCCCTAGGGCCGAATGGAATTGTGGTGTATTGCAATTGCGTGCGATTGCATTGGATTGGTGTGTATGCAGCAATTACACACACACACACACACACACACACAAAGAGTAGAGTGCAATAATCAAGCAACAGATAGCTTCGGCTGAAACACGCCGCTCAAGTGCCACTAGTGCGTTGCTGCATGGTACCCACGCGACAATCACACAACAGTTCCTCGCTGGTGCCACCATCAAAGCAATCCATGCAAGTGTTGCATGTACGCGCATGTGCAGCGCATCACGCAGACACCATACGCCCAGAACACCTTGTTAACCGAGTACATGTGCAGCCCTGACAAGAGCTCACAAGGGGTGCAACTACCATTCCACGCATACATACAGCGCAGCTTCACGAACACGAACACGAACCGCTTGTTTAAGACTCATGAAATGCCTACTACCTGTTCTTGCATGCATTCAGCAGGGATCACCTGGCCACGTTGCGCGCATTGTTGTTGTTTCGTTACGCTGGGGCCAAGCCCGCGTGGTTTCAAGCTCGCTAGTGCGACAGCATACATGCACTCAACCCGGCCAAGTCGCGCGCAATCATACCGTTGTTGGCGCCTGGCCCCATCCCGCCCCGCCGCCGCCAAACATATATAGTTGCCCGGCAGTATTCCTGTCGTGCCAGCCGCATGCCACCTCGGCGTCCCCTTCGCCCCCTCCGCGCCTGCCTCTCCTCCCGCCCCCCATCGCCCACCAGTACAGCACCCGGTCGCTCTGCAACACGCCTGCCTATCCGACCGCCCCCACCTCCCCACCCCTTCGCCGCCAACCGGTGCTTGGGCAACCCGTCTCGCCACGGCAACGTCTGTCCTCTGCCGTGTTGCCCACCTCCCTCTCTCTGCTATGCGCCGGGGCCTCGCAGCCAGCACCTACGCCATCAAAAAGGGGAAACGTTATGCTAGGGTCATACCCGCATGTGTTAAGGGGCCAGAGGTGATTAGCCGCCAGCAAAGCTCTGCGGCTTTGCAAATCCACCTGGCACCATCTTTTCCATGCTCTCGGTCATGGCGCCGGCATGTTCGGCTAGTTCGGCTTTTCCGACTATAGGCATGCTCCGCTCCGCCTACTCGCCCGCCTGGTTGGCAGCATGGCCCCCGCCTCATTATAAGAAATATAACAATAATAAAGTGTTACGCATGGTCAAACCCGCGTGTGTTAAGGGGGCTGGGCACGATGGACTCGCACGTAGTGCTCATCTTACGATGATACCCAAAGGGTACCTACCCAGCCACCAGGGTTGGGAACAGGTCGGGCCGCCTAGCCGGCGGCGTCTCCCGGGCGCCACCTCTTGGTGCCAGGTGGGGCCTTCTCCTGTGCTGCCTGTGCTGGGCCTGTAGCCAGGCGTTGTCCGGCGGGCCGCTCTAGGTGCCGGCGGAGCTGTGGCGTATTGCGCTGTGAACCAAGTTTGTTTGGGTCACGTGTCTGCACGCCCGGTCGTTTAACTGACAGGGTCGTATAAGCTTGTGACCACGCGGTTGATGCGTCTGCGAACCGTTGTGTTGTGACGAAACGGCGGGGTTAAGAAGCTGAGCAATCAGCTTCCACACGCCCGGTCAGGCGTTAATGCGAATGAACCTTCGGTATTACGTGTCAGTCTGCTGTGGCGGTTGATCTGCAGCTCCTGAGCGAAAACCGTGCGGATGTGTGTCGAGTCTTATTAGCAGCTGCGGTTGAAGCGCAACTTCGTGCGGCCTCAGGTACTTGCAGGTGCCGACGGTTGAGGCGTAGCTTCTATAGCTTCCGACCGTTGGGCAAGTGCGAGTTAACGGCTGCGGTTGATTAGTGGCTTCGCGCAGGCCGCCAGCTTCCGTCTACGTTCGCGGCCCCCGTCTTCTGGGCCTGTGCCGCGAGTATAAACAGTGGGACCCCCTGCCCTTTTCGGGGAGTGAGCCTTCAAGCGTAGACCTACATACCCGTTGCAATACAAGTCCCCTGTAATCAACTCGGACAATCCGCTCGCTTGACACGACGCCTAATTCCGTGCAAGAGCATAGGGGTCCAGTTGCAGTGTGGCTGTACACGCACAAGGGTTGCGGCACTCCCGTCCCTTGGGTACGAGACACCCACACAGTCACTTAGCCATCCGCCCGCAGACGGTCATCTGCCCAACACACGGTCCTGTACCGAAGGGACAGGACGTGTGCGCATCAGCGTGCACCAGTGCGTGCTAACGCCCCCCCTTTACAGTGTGCGCACCTCCGGCGCATACGCCTCCGCCACGCAAACAAGCGTGCGCATATCGGCCACAGCTTGTAGAAGGTTCGTTACAAGGGGGGCCGCAAGGCCGGGTGGCACAAGGGCAGCCCAGGAACGCCAAGACGAGGGACGGACAGGAGCGAAACGAGGCGACGACGCAACGAAGCTGGTGCGTGCAGCGAAAGAGTTCATGCTAGCGCGTGGCAATACATAGTCCACTTAGCGCAACGGGGCTAAGCATGCAAGCGTGCATGCAGAGACGAAAACTTACCCCCACACAAAGGTAAACAACCGGTGCATGGCGAAGCAAAGGCCACAAATGCACACGGAGAGGCTGCAAGCATGCGCACCAAGAGCAGCACACGCAACAGGCGAACACACACACACCCAACCGGCTCAATAAACAGCGCAGGCATCGCAGTGAAACCAACCAGGCAGCGCTAGTCCTCAAGCTTGTAGCCACTGCCTCCACGTATTTCTAGCTTCCGCACTTCGAACAACAACAACTCAGAGCTTCCGCACCTCCTCACAGCAACAGCCTTCGGCTGAGACCCACATCAATACATAGGCCTACGCGTAAGCACAAGGGTATACGTTCCTTGGGCACCACACGACCTTATACACGCGTGAAAAAAATTCAGGGTGTGTATATATAGTGGGGGTGTGGCGACAGAGCTTGATGATGGTCTGCCCCGCCAGGACGGCATGTGCATGCAGTTCGGTTAGTTCGGTTGCACAGCGCTGTGCCGCAGCAGGCTCCACACCGAGGTCCTTCAGTGTCGGGACCAATTGTTTCCCAATGGATCCGCAGACGCCGAGGGCGATGGCGATGGCGGTGTGTTGCGTGTACCGCACCTTCCAACCTGCCGCCTGCAGCAGCTCGGCCAGCCGTGCGTGCTGCTGGGCCTGCCTTCTCGTGCCGTACCCAACTTCAAGCAGGTGCACGGTGTGCAGCTGACGATGCTGGTGGTCAGGGCCGGTGTACTCGTCATCCTCGAAGGCGGTACGCTGGAGCGACGGGATGAGTGGGATGAGTGGGATGTCCGGGCGGTACTGCCGTATTTCCTCAGCGGGCAAGTCTGGGAGCAGCCAGCCAAGGAGGCGGGTTCCCATGTTGTGTGCAGAGCGCTCGGCTTCCCTTTCTGCGTCCATGAACATGACACAGCTCCCGCATCTGCCACGCTCGATAGCCTTTGCAATAAGGGAAGACTTAAGGGCAATCCCCAGTGGGGGGGGTGACTAACCGTACGACAGGCCGCAGGGCCCGCCTGGCCCCCCGAGCGCGGCAAAGTACTTGGCCGCTGTTATCTACACGAATACAAGAGCTTTGGGTGCCCGACTCGAGCCTAGAGTGTTGTTTAGGCTTGTCCTTTGCGCGCGTGCTGCCCATGGCCCTATCCTTGGTCTGGCACGACGGCTTTGGCATCAAAGCCGTTGACCTGCTACGCGCGCTTCACCCGGACAACAAAGACTGCAGCGAGAAGCTGCGCAGATACAAGCTTGGCTGGCCAACAAAGCAGTTTCTCAACTACCCTTGCGTGTTCATCACTGAGTGGTGGCAGGTTGTAGAGCTAGTGGAGAAGCGGTGCCGTGAGGGTGAGTGCGGTGTTGACACGGCTACTGCCACTCGCCGTGAGTCCGGACTTGCTTTGTAAGCCTTGCACTTGACAATGCGCAGACGCAAAGTGCGCAAAGTTCTACAGCACGTACGAGGCCTCGCTCACGCAGCAGCTTGGGCCCAAACCCAGCACTAGCGGGCAGCACCTTGACCAGCTCCGCGATGGGCAACTACAACAGCATAACATAAGAGAAGATTCCTGAACCGATGACGCCGTGAAAACGTAAGTCCCGAAAATCCTCCCGACGACACAACCTACAACCTGTGCCGCGGTGATCCGCAGAGGTCGCTGCACACAAGAGAGGACAAACGTTAGACAAGACAGAAGTGGCCCCCCTGGGTGCAATGCGACAGGCAGCCATGGCAAACAAAAACGTGCGGGCAGTAACAGAACGAGGCTGAGGTGCATTGTTTGGCGTCGAAGGGACCGTGGTAGACTTGCCTGCGGGCAGCAGCGGAGGAGCGGCCAGCCACGAGACGGTTGGTAAGCGAAGTAGTAGGGAGGTGCGGACTCAGACACAGCATGCAGCAGGCAAACCAGGAGGGAAAGAGGCAGAACGGGGTGAGTGTGTATATGAGGGATGCGTATGTGAGGGAGGAAGGCTGAGGGGCTGGATTCGAGAGGAAGGTGTGCGAAAACGGGTTAGGACTGTAGTGGTGCATACGGATAAAACGGACAAGAAAAGCGCGTCCCCCGGGGCGTATGTGGGACGGGCTGTGAAGGATGGGAGGGGAAGGGAGGGGAAGTACGGTGGCCGGACGGAGAGGGTAATGATGCGCGTCCCGAGGGCATATGTGGGGTGGGGCGGGCGGTGTCGAAGGCAACGCTTAAGTAGACCACGGGCTGCAAGCAGCTCCCCATGGCGATGGAAGCAAGCATGTGGGTAGGCGCGCTCGCTCCTGCGCTGCACCGTAGTCGTGGGTGTAGGGTACCCGGTCTCCGTACCACTGGGTGCCAGGCGGACCTCCCTGCGCGAGCGCATCACGCAGGGCATGCAAACGGCTAAGTCCCCCCTGCTGTTCCTGCTGCAGGTAGGTGAGGCCCGCCCCGTTAGCGACGACAAGAACATCCAGCATCACGGCGCACGGGTCGCGGGGGGCTGCAGCGGCAGGCCCAGCCAGCACTGGCGGCACCAGGCAGGTGTCGCTCGCGTTCCGTTCCGTCCTGTACTGTGCTAGGAGCCGCACCATGGGGTGCCCGTACATGGTAGCAGCAGCCTCCTTGTGGCTCACGGGCATGGCAAAGATTGTCACGGTGGGTATGTCGGGGTAGGCCTGCACAGATGCAATGGCCAGCACATGGCCTTCAGCCTGTCCGTGGGATTGTCGCACGGGTGGGCTTGGCTGATACCTACGTGCACGCAGCTATAGCTGTCGTGCGACGCGCCGAACAACTGATCCTCCTCGAACGGGCTGAAGTACGACCGGCAGTTGGGGTCAAAGTCCAACGGTGAGGCATAACTCTCCGTGCTGGCGCCAATAATCGCTGCCTGCAGCGCCCGCCGCAACTGCAGCGGGAGGCCTACGTGGTTGCATGCTTTCACACTGTACTGCGGCGTTGTGCGACCCTCTGTGTAGTGTAGGAGCAACCGGGCAATATCTTCCTCGAAGCCACCCGGGGGAGCAAGTCGGGCGTGAAGCTCGGGCTGCTGCACCCGAGCCTCCAAGTAGCGGTCGTACAGGGCGGCGAGGCGCGTCGCCGGCAGCTGGCCTACATAGGAGCCAGCAGGGCTGTAGGTAAGGGCGGGGGCCTCGGCGTCGGTAGCACAGCGCCTGCGCACCACAATAGTGTACTTGCCAGTGGGTTGGATGTCCAGGTCCGGGTTGCAGCGCCTTGTGTCGATGTGTACGTACTGCTGCAGGAGCATGCGGTCCAGCAGGTCTGTCGGGTCGGGTCGTTCCCAGAGCCCTTGTCACTGCGCCTCGCTGAGATGCATGTCGCGCGGCAGCGCCGTACATACAGTGGGGGAGGGCGGGTTCGGCAGTTCGTGCGCGCGCCTCTTCCATCAGCTTTGCCCACTCGGGTTGCGATGCTTTCATGGTTTCCTCTGGTTCGACTGTGTTGCACCACCGGGTAATGCGAAGGTGGCGACCAATGCCTGTGCCGTACAGTTTCCAAGAGGACGTCGTACTTGCCGTGCGGTACTGCATGGCGGCATATGCCCCAAGCAAGCCCTGGGTCACGATAGAGTCATGCCATTCCACCTCAAGGCTTGCGAGTCGCTCAGCGCTGGGCCGCGCCGTGCCAGATGCCGTACAGCCACCACGGTACACCCGCGGGATCTTGTTGTTGATTGCACCGCTGACAACAGCGCGTACCCGATTGATGGCACCGTCCACCCCGTTGTCGTAAACCTCATAGGTGAGCTCAGAGGCCAGCGCGGCGGACAGGCGGGGCGTGCCCAACGGGCCCGGTGAGTAGAAGTGTGTGCACGGCCCTCCAGGGCTGCGGTGGGGGGCCGGGCTGTTGGCACCTCGGCGCCGTGGGTGCGGCCAGACGGGTGATATCGACCTGCACGTGCAAGACGTTATCTGTGCCAGGCTGGCATCTGCCTGCGCGTCAGCTCGGCTTGCCTGCGCAGCAGGGCTGCACTCAGCTGCCGGCGGCGCCCCGTGGCCGGCGGCGTGGCCAGCATTGCTAGCGGCGTGCCTGCAGCCGCTGAGAACCTGCTGCGCTCCAGTGACGGTCTCATTGCGTTCCGTACGTATTGTCCCGTGCAGGTGTCGGCGTACGTGAGGTCTTCGACGAGGCTGTTGAAGAAGTGCCGGCTGATACAGGTGAAGCGCGTGCCGGTGGGCAGAACTGCTGGGTCCTCATCAATGATTGCGCTGTGCACCTTGCGCGTGGCGAGGGCGTGCGCATTCCGTAGCCCAGGTGCTTGAGTCTGGGAGTTATTTGCAAAGTGCATCTCTGCCGCATTAGCGCCGCTACGGCCGACGGGGCTGTCGTTGCTATGCGCGGCGGGTGCCGCCTCTTTACCCATGGGGTTGACAGCGGGCCCTGTTTCAGGCTCATGCTCTGGGCGCGGGAGGCGCGTCGGGCGCTGCGGCTCCGTGTCATCGGCTGCGCGCTTGCGGGGGTCTGGCGTGGGGTTGGTAGCCCCCAGGATGGCATTATGAGCAAACGGGCTGGGTGCCTCATGCCTGCGCCCCTCCCGACACGGGCCCCTGTGCGGGGGGCGTCGGCTCCCAGCGTGCAGCGGGCTACCGTTGCATAATAGGTTAGATTAGAGTGTTTGGTGTGGCGCCCTTCAACGCCTTTAAGCTGTGGACCTCCAGGTGTGCCACCCCACAGCACCACGCATAGGTGGCGGCGACCAGTTAGATTAGCGGTTAAGATTCGATTAGGGTTCGGTTGGTTAGTGTCAGTTAATGTTAGGGTTGGGCGCTGGGTGATCAGGCCAGTCCCGCTACAGTACCTCCCCCCCCCCCCCTTTAGCAGCTGACGTCCCTGGCAGCACCAAAGGAAAGTTTTGGGAAGGGGTTAGTGTTAACAAGGACGTTAGGCGCCGTTGGTTAGGGAGCGCGGGAGTGGCTGGCGACTGTGCTGCTCACTACACCTGCTCAGGCGGCGCGCTGTTGCGCAGCGCCCAGTAGGCTTTCAAATAAAGCCCGTTGGCAATTAGTTAGGTTACGCACGGGCTCCCAAGTGTTATGCTCGGGGCCGTAGCCAAGCCACTTAACGTAATATTCAGTGGGTTTGTGACCTGCCGTGCGAGGACGGTGGTCAAGAATTACTTCCACCTCAAACTCTTCATTACCGTTTACGATAATGGGGAGGGGCGGGGGTTGTACGCGTCCGTCCGACTTGTACGGGCGTAGTTTACTAATGTGGAAAACGTCATGGATTTTCCAGCGGTCAGGCAATTGCAGTTTGTAGGCAAGGGTGCCTATGCGTTGGAGCACAGGAAAAGGTCCGACCCATTTTGGGAGGAGCTTTCGCGTGCCTGTGTGCTGCAGCGTCTTGGTTAGGTGTTTAGTGTTAAGCAGTACGTGGTCCCCAACCTTGAGCTGTACGTCAAGGCGGTGGCGGTCTGCTAATTGCTTTTGGCGGTCCTGCGCTGCTAACAAGCTCTGCTTTGCGTGGCGCAGCGCTGCTTGCAGCGCAGCCGTGAAGTTTGCAGCTTGCGGGTTCTGGCTTGCGACAGGCATGCTCAAAGGGGTTAGTGGGTGTTGCCCGAAATTGAGCATGAAGGGAGTGGTCTGGATGGATTCCTGCCAGCTGTTGTTAACCGCAAATTCGGCGGCGGCAAGCAAAGTGTCCCAGTTATCTTAGAATGGGTTAACGAAGTGGCGCAGGTATTCCTCAAGCGTGCGGTTACTGCGCTCGGTTTGTCCATCCGTTTGCGGGTGGAACGCCGTGCTCATGAATTGCTTGATGCCGGTTATGCTGCATACCTCCCTTGCAAACGCGGAGGTGAAGCGCACGTCACGGTCCGTGATGATGGAGCGCGGTTGGCCGTGCAGCTTCCACACGTTGTTCACGAAGATGCGCGCTACGGTTTCTGCGGAGCAGTCGGTGACTGTGGGCGCAAAGTGGACCATCTTGGACAGACGGTCAACAAACACCACAATGCAGTCATTGCCGGCGCGAGTTTTAGGGAGTTGCGTGATTAAGTCCATGCCTATGCTTTCCCAGCGCCTGTCCGGGATGGGCAGGTGCTTTAGTAAGCCAAGCGGTTTCTGGTTATTGGTGGCTTGTCGCATTGACAAATTGTGCATGTTTCGCAGTATGCGTGCACATCTGCATGCATGCGCGGCCACCACACCGTGCGGCGTAGCAGCTTCAGTGTTTTTGTCCTTCCAAAGTGGCCGGCGTGCAATGCGTCATGCGCTTCGGCGATGCACGCGTGGCGCAACATTACATCGGGCGGGATTACCAGCGCCTGATGGCCTTCCTTGTTCTTGCGGTATCACAACGAGTCGCCCTGCTGGTTGAAAACCGGGCCAGTGCA